>CM062633.1:20936477-20938977 GCA_025617555.3 Puccinia polysora
CAAAACTAATAGATAAAGAACTCCAAACATCAAAAACAATTTCAAGAAGTGAGCCTGGAAATTATAAAAAATGAGCTACGTGATATTCAGGTGTTGAAAATTCAATAAAAACCAAAATTTCTCACTTTAGTAAAACAATAATAGTAAAAATCAAAGATATGTGAATAATAATTAAAATAAAACATTGGAACTTGAATAGATCCTGCACCTAAAAAAATACGCAGGTCCAGAAGATCTGAGATCAGATGTTTGAAGGAACCTTGAGGAAGTGATAGTCTTTCCCTGGATGGCGTACTAGACTTATTTCTTGAGCCTTAGCCCCTCTAACTTCCCTGAGGAGGCTCTTTCACCCCAAAAAAGGTATTTTTACAATGCCCCCTTTGGTTTATATTCCCCCAGATACCACAAAATTTTTGAATTATTTTCAAGACATGTTTCCATCCTTGATAAAGTGCTTAAAAGACTTAAGCAATTATTTATGGCCCAGTCTGATATATTTTAATTTATTTCTTAAGGCATTATTTATTCATTGAATTTTATTCATCAATAAAGTCCACCTTTTCCCTGAAACCCTTCATCTGAATTCATTCAGGTAACTTGAGAGTAATTACTCAAAGAAGCAAGCAATTTCCTTCCTGCCTTGGCTTGTGTGTTAGATTTCCTGCCCATTTGATCTATTTAGCTGGACAAATCCTTCTTTAGTAATTTATTAAGGTTCCCATTCATTCCAGGGTTTTATATGGTCCAAAGTGATCCCCTTAAGCAAGGTTTCTAAATCAGTAAAGATCCCCAGTAGTATAATAGTGTGGCCCCTCTTCTATATTATATTGAAAACCTGTTAAACTAACCACTCAAACCTTGAACTGGAGCTTAAAATATTCAATTATTGGAGCTTTTTATGTTTCTTTTGTGGGAATATTACTATTCCATTACTTTATTACTCTCTTCAGCTAAAGAACTGAAAGTTTTCTGGTATCAGAGAGCTGATCAAACTTATAAAAATCCATCTTTTTTGAACAAAATGAAATATTTCCAGTGGACTTGAACTTTTTTTTGTAAAAAAATGAAACAAATGTGAAGGAATGCTAAGTATAAAAATTTGGTGCTGTGGATTAAGAAATTTGCAATTTGAAAACAAACATATTATCCAGTACATCAATCATTATAAACATATGAGGAAAAAAAGCATTGAAGAAAATTGAATGTTTTGCATAGAATGTAAACACAATTGTACCAAAAATAAAAAGATTGAAAAAAAACATATGTCCATGTCATGGGGATAATTCAAATTTTCCAAACTATATGACAAAAAAGCTTCAGCAAGGACAAACCCCCCGAAAAAATAAATTTATATATAGGGAGATGTTGAATTCACGGGTGATTGATCTGTGCACACAGTTTGAAAAGGGCCGTGTGGCATGGCACACGGTCCAATCCAAGCGGTTTAAGACCCCCCATGGCTCAAAGAGTTGCGCGGCAGACTCAGCCTGGTCCACCAGCATGTGGGATTCCACACACACCAGAAGTTGGTGAGCCAAAAAAAAAAAGAAATGAAAGGGTACTAACATAACCCATAAACTAAATAAACCTTCAAAAAAAACAAAAATCACCTAAAAAATCAAAGAATGTTCATTTCTTGGTTGAAAAAAAAAACAAAAATTAAATAAATAATGAAAACAAAAAAAAATTAATCCTATCCAATGTATTAGCCCTAAAGTAAAAAGATCCAGCAAAGCACAAGTGACTGGACTAGCCCTAAACTAAAAACACCAAAAAAAGAGAAAAGAAACTTGAAAATTTTCATTCCTTCCTTGAGAAAATCCCATGCTTTCCCGGGGATTCTCCTCAGTTGAGGATGCAAAGAGTTATTTCCAGATGGTTGATGGTTATGTTGTGTTTCTTTATAGGAGATTTGCCACAAGGCGTCTGACTTTTTGCCACTTGCATGGATTGTAAAACTTGGACCCAACCTTCCTTGTGTGAGTTTTTCTAAACCATTTGGTAAGATGTTTTCCTGAATAGGAACTCTGTCCATCATGGGCTAAATACACATATTAGTCACTCTTTGAGTTGAAATCTGTTGGGGCGTAACAATGCTGCATTTCCCATGTTTGAAAATAGTTCAAAGACCAGTAACATAAAATGTTACTCATGAACAGAGTTCAAATTCCACTGTGAAACATTTTGTTCCTCAATTTTCACCCTTGATGAGGATGCAATTGGGGCTTCCCATGTTTTATTAACAAAATCCTTTTTTTATTTTTTCAAAGCTTTGTTTATGGCACTATCAACGTAGACCTTCCATGCAGCCATATCAGAAGGAGGGCTTGCCACTGTTCCCATGCAAAAAAAATGCAATGGTATACTTCAGTATTCAATCCAACTTTCAATTGAACAAACAAAGTTTCCTCACTTGTGAGTTGAGAAAGCATTGTTTGCAGATTTTTATATGATTTGAATTTTCAATTTCCTTTCACTTTTTTTTTCACTTGAAAGTCTC